>JAEIGN010000201.1:0-11022 GCA_018903745.1 Drosophila repleta | reverse complement strand
GAAAAGTTTTTAGTCTGCAGCTATGTGGGGATTTGAGGTTAAATTTTTAAAAAATATAATGTGATAGATGCCCCTGTGTGCTGCTGGGACGTGAAATAGTATTTCGCTGTCGGTTGCGTCCGACATCAACGTTCTCACTTGTTTTATTTTATTTTATTTAAATATTATTCTCCTTTTTTATTTTAATATATTTTATTTATTTCACTCACTTTACCATGGCCCTCGGCCCACTGTTCCCCACACTAACTGCACAAATTTCGAGTAACCGCGCACCGAAATTTCAGTACTTGTTATGCGGCGCACGGTCAGCATCTCAGCCAAGAACGCCCATCGGCAATGCCGATCGCAAGTCCATCTTCGCTTGTCGCTTCGCCTTTGTGTGTGTGTGTGTGTGCGTCTGGCTGCCGTCACTCGCTTGGCGACGCACCTTCGCTGTCTCGCTCTCTTTTCCTCGCTCTCGCCCGCCGTTGCTGGGCTCGAGTGCGTTCACATACGCCAACCGCTATTTTTCTCTCCACTTTGCTCGCTCCTGCCGTTCTTTTTTTTAAGTTTTATGCACGCGGCTTTTTTCTTCTCTTCCTTACGTTTTGCCTATGCCCGCTGACTCGAACGTTCAATGCTGTACCAAAAATTTCGGTGCCTTTCCCCGCCCGTTTTACTCGTATGAAATATTAGAGTTTCGGTCGTATATGCGCGTATGTATGCGCGTATTCATTTGGGCACACGATGCGGGGATTTATGCTGCCCGTGTACCACACTCCCCTGCGTCCCAGGGTCCCTGCTCGGTCGCCACTTGTAAAGGTTACTTTTCCAGCTGTTACAGACTCAGCCTGGCCCAGTGTTACCTTCAAGACAATTTATAGGATGTTGGGTCGCACTGGGGTAGGAGACGGGAAATACTGCGACTCACAGCCACAGCCGGGTCTTCTCTCGCCCGGGAGCGTCGATGCGGCGGCAGATTTATCGCCGCCTTACAAGAGAGGGAGAAGGAGAAGGCAGAAATCAATCACAACGCAGATGAACTGTATAGAGAAGGAAACAAGGTATCTACCAACATTCAACGGACAGGATGGAACTTTGCATGGATTCGTGTCTGCTGTGGGCCAAATCATGGAGGAGTACGAGGATAACAACCAGGTCTTCAGTGTCATATTTAACACCAAAAGTCAAGGTCAGGCTAGAACTATGCTTAATATTAACCCACCAACAAATTGGACGGAGTGCAAAAATCGTGAGACATCACCAAGAACGGATCGGATGGGATTAACTAGGAAGATTAATAACCTCAAAGTAACAAGTGTAAGAGATATAGAAAACAAAATAAGAACCATTGTAACAGAAATAACAGAATTTTCGGTCTTTGAAAATAATAGTAGATTGGTTGATATTTTTGGTGGATTATTAATTCAAAGAGTTTAAGAATTAGCATGTGGTCCGATGGCAATTGCCTTAATGAGGCTAACAACTTTAACAGATTTTAGAAATAAACTTTCTAATTTCATTGGTCGGAATGTTGGAAATTTAAATACAAAATTATTAATAAACAAGTAAGAGTGCTCTAGTCGAGACTGCTTGATTAGAAGATCCCCTGAGCCCTGCGAAGAGCCGCGAATTCTAAGAACCCCTAACATTCTCCGTTACAATGCACACACACACAGACGCACGAGTTACCATCTCAGTTCCCTCAGTACCCTCTGAGATGTTTTTAACCAAGCCGCCTCGCCTTGGTGCCGCTTGGCATTGTTCTACATCGTGTGGGCAAGACTTGCTGCGAAGCGACAGCTTCAAACCTTGAACGGGATGTCGCGAGTCGCGACACATGGACAATAATACCATACAGTCGAACCAGTTTGGGTCCATACATCTTACTGCTGAATAAATGAAGTACTCTGAATTAAGTCAGAGAAGTAAGCGGACGTTTCATTGAAGTTATATAAATATTCATAAGGAACCCTATTGGGAGGGGAGCTGCACAGCTGTTGGTTCTCCTAATTGATAACTGAAGTCTGCCTTGATCGTCCTCTGACTTGTAACCGGTGCAGCCGCACACAAAGAACCTACAATGAGGAATCTCATAATTACAATTACCATAAGCTATACAAATCAAAGTATCACTGCTCGACTAAGAGATCCCCTGAACCATGCGAAGAACTGCGATTCCCAAGAACCGCTAACATTCTCCGTTACTTTTATCAGCTTCGCTGCTGCTGAAAGACGCCGATAATATGAGATATTAAATGTTTAATAACTTTTTTTCTAGACAAACGATTTTGATCAAATTCGTGATCATGACATTCATATGTGTGTATGTGCCAAAGCACAAGTCTCTAGTACTTGATATACGTGATTTAGCAATTCGAGGTGAAGGGGCAATTTGAGGGCGTGGCATCCAAAATTTAACAAAAAAGAAACTGCGCTAGGCTCAAATAACACTAAATGCTAAATTTGAAGACTCTAACTAAAAAGATGAATTAAATAGAATTTTATAACTAAATGAAGATATCGGGTTTTAATCGATAACATTAAAACGATGATAGTTATCGAATATTTGAAACAAACTCGATCGTCTCGTGATATACACGAACTTCAAAAAAATTTGAAGGCTCTAGCTGTTATATCTTCTGAGATCGACACGTTCAAACAGACGGACTGATGGACAGACGGACAGGGCTAAATCGACTCGGCTTCTCTCCCTGATCAAGAATATATATACTTTATGGGGTCTGCCACGCCTCCTTCTGCCTGTTACATACATTTTCACAAAACCATTATACCCTGATAATTATTCATCATAATAAAATAACAGACAATTCAATGAACAAAGTAACCAAAACTCAAGACAAGACACAGACAATAGAATTTCGAACGAAAATAATCAAGCAAATAATAATTACAAAAGACCAAACAGACAACAGAATAGCAAAATGGTTAGGAATAATCAAAACTATAATTGACAACAACAAAGTCAAAACGTAAGACAAAATCAAAATTTTAACAGACAACAAAGAAAGACAACATAAAAATTTTAATAGACAACAAACTCAGAATATTCGACAAAATCAAAATTATCAGTACTACAATCAGAAGAAATGAGTATAGACAATTAAATGGACGACAAAGTAAATAATAATTCAGATGACGAAAATAAGCAGGAAAAGTTTTTACCAACTAGCCTTGGATAAAAAAAAATTGTTTATTAAAGGAACTATTGAGGCGGATACTTTTCTAATTTTAGTAGATACTGGATCTACTATAAAACACCAAAAATATACCAGAATCAAAATATAAAATAATTGAAAAGTTTTCAAAAAACATTCATACTATTAATGGGAATGTTCCAAATGATAACTATTTAGTTAAAAGTACCAAGGGAATTCAAATACCAAGTGAATTCAAGTACCAAGTGAATTGAAATTTGCAGATGGTGCAAGAATAAGATGGGTAGCTTTGTCTTTGGAAAAATCATATGATTTTCTATTGGGCATGGATTTTATTATTATATATTTATTAAACTATTGATTTTCGGAAAAAAGAAGATAATTAAATAAATAATACAATGGTGTTGAAATTCCCTTCCTTTGCAAATAATCAGAAGATGTTTGTGATAATGGAAATAGGTGAAATTGATGATGATCAGTTAACTAACACTAATTCAATAGTTCATAACAAAACTACAACAGATCATCTTATAAATTCAAAACTCTATAGGGTTTCTCCCTACAGGAAGAATAAAAAAAAAAATAATGGAAATGGAAAAACTGGAATAATAAGATAAAGTAAAAGTAAATATAGTTCTCCTATATGTGTTATCAAGAAAATTTATAATTCATATTTATAATTCAAAAATATCTTATCTGTGTAGATTATAGACGACTAAACAAAGTAACCGTTTCAGATAAGTATCAAATACCTATCATGGACGCTGTATTAGATAAACTTGGTAGAGCCCAATATTTTTTTACTCTTGATGTAGCGAAAGGTTACCATCAAATATTAATGGCAGAAGAAGATATTGAAAAAAAACAGCTTTCACAACACCAACGGGATTATACGAGTATGTTAGAATGCCATTCGGGTTACAAAATGATCCAGCTACATTCCAACGTTTAATGAATAAAATATTGAGGGATTATATAAACAAAATTTGTGTAGGATGTCTTGATGATATTTTAATATTCTCAACAACACTTGAAGACAGAAGATTGCTCTCGACAAATTTTTAAAAAGTACTTAGGAATCATAATTTGAACATACAACCAGATAAATGCTCGTTTATAAAAAAACATACCGAATACTTAGGACATATTCTCACAAAAGAAGGATTCCAACCAAATCCAAGAAAAATAGAAGCAATAAAAAAAATTCCATTACCAAAAACAGAAAAACAATTAAAAGGATTTTTAGGAATGACGGGTTTTTATAGAACATTTATCAAAGACAAACCAGTGATTTTGCAATAGGTGCAGTGTTATCTCAACAAGGACAACAAATTACTAATGTTTCAATAACACTTAATAAACATGAAAAAAAATTGTAGTACAATTGCCGTATATTATGTCAAACACTATCTGATTGGAAATAAATTTCAAATTATAGCAGATCATGCTCCTTTAAAAATACTTAAATTCAAAATTCAAAGGAAAGAAAATCATTTCTAAACATCAACAAGTAAGAAAACTCTAGTCGGGGGTCCCGACTAGAGATACCCTAAACCCTTCGCTCTACCTGCGTTTTTTAAAATACTGCATAATTAGCATTTTGTATAAACGTGCACAGAAACTAAATTCAATTCATTTTCAATTGTTTTGCTAATAGCGCCATCTGTGGTTCGATAGAATAGTGCCATCCCTGTTTCGATTTATTGAACAGCTGATAATTAGCAAATTATAGCGCCATCTATTGAAAATACGTATGCCGCCAAAACTTTGCAGGTTTGAGAATTTGCTAGATGCTAGATGTATGTGTGTGTGCACATGTATAGGAAAACAATTTGTTACGTGTTTGGCCGATTGGCGGAATGTTTTGTTTAATAACTTCTGTCAACCCATTCATTTACTGGCATCGAGTGCAACTAACCTCAATTTAAAAATTTGGGAAAATTTGGAGCCGGTATCCAAAATTTAACAAAAATCAAAATTATATAAAATAAATATAAAACTTACAGCAAAATTTGGGGACTCTAGCTATAAAGACGTGGAAGATATAATTTTTTAACTAACATTCGATAATGTTTTTAATCGATAACATTAAAACTAAAATAGTTATCGACTTTTTTTTAACAAACTCGATCTTTTCGTGCTATTCACGGACCTACATAAAAAATTTCAAGTCTCTAGCTCTTACAGGTTCTGAGAACGACGCGTTCATACGGACAGACAGACGGACAGACGGACGGACAGACGGACAGGGCTAAATCGACTCGGCTTGTCTCCCTGATCAAGAATATATATACTTTATGGGGTCTGCCACGCCTCCTTCTGCCTGTTACATACATTTCAACAAAAACATTATACCCTGAATTCCCATTTTAAATGGGTTCAGGGTATAAAAATGAAAAAAGCGCAAGCCAAAGAGAGTATTAGTGCGTTGAACACCAAAACGGGAGATTAGATAAAATAAAGAATAAGTGCGAAGTAAAGAGAGGATTAATGTGTTGAGAGAATCAACTCACAACAACAAAATAGCTGACACAGAGCACGAGCGAAAAAGCAAAAATTACAAATCGCAAGCGCTTCTCAAAACCAAATTCAAATCACTGTGGATTACACCACTGCACAAATGCACAACAGTGAATAATGGCACAATAACAGTGAAATATCAATATTTAATAAAATCACTAAATTAAAAATAAAAGACAAAAGCCCCGGAGAAAAAAAAGAACATCTAGAACTTTCAAACTGATAACTCTCTCTGAATTGTTGAAGAAATGTGGGAAATTTTTGAATATTGGGATTTGGAGCTGAAGGATTGAAACTTTGATCTTGTTTTACTTTGACTTGATTTGAATTTAGTCAGGGTTCTTCATAAAGGCTTTTTTCTTGTAATAAGTTTATTAAAGATGTCAAATAGGGAATTTCGCAATTTACAATTAGAATGCAAATATTTGTAGGTAATTTTTGGATTGGGTCGTCTAAATTATTTTCTAATTTTAGCTTACTCATTAATGTCTGCCTACTGTGTTCTGCTTCCTCTAGAAAAGCTCGCACATTGCCTTTAAATGAGGTCTCCTGAATTCCTCCAATAAGACGTGGTTCTTGGTCTGCGTCTTGTAATTTAAAATTAGGTTGTTGATGCAGCTTTCGACAAATCCAAAAGTATTGACGTCTGCCTCGCATCATTGGCGGTGTAAAATGACATTATGTAGTCGATTCGGGTTATGAACGTATATAAAGCTTTCTCATTTCCAGTAAGCTTCTTAACATTTTAAAGTTGATTGATCACTTGCGTCATGCTCTCATCGGAAAGGGGTGTTGTTGCGTCTTATGAGAAAACGAAATGTTTTTAGAATTATATTCTCTTCGAATTCTATAGCGTCTTCTTGAATTGTTTTCAAGTTTTAACAATAGCTGAGAACCGAATTAATGCCGTAGCTATTGCATTTAGATTTATTCTTCAATGTTTTATGTTGGCAATACGCCTTCGCGTTAGTTGTTTAGCGGATGGCAGTAAACGGGACACAAGAATTAATAACTTAATTATTGTAACAGAATTCACAATTATACTTGTCCTGCCGGCTGCGCCACTTGAATATATGTTAAGAATTGAATAAATGTTATGACATTCTATTCTTTATTGAATATTTACCTAAGACTAACTTGTGTGTGAAAGGCGGTCAATAAACAAAAACGCTGCAGGTAATAAGATTCGAAGTGCTAAGGAGTCTGATATAAAGGTTGGACACAACGTTTTTTAAAAAACGTTATATTTCCCTCCAAACTAACGGCCAATTTTGACACAACGGAGTATGAAGTCGTTGAAAGAAATGGAAACGATTTGGAGCTTTTTGCAATAAGATATCGGAGATGAATGGCCGCCAAATAACGACAATTCGAAGGAGGACACATCAGTTCAAGCAGATTCAGGACGCGATACAGCTCCAGCGCCAACTCCAGTGATGTCAAACGAACCCCTACTAACGCTTTTTAAGTCATCTCCAGACCTAAATTCAACACCAGAGATTTTAAAGACCGGATTAAAGCTGAAGATTAAAGAAAAGGGAGAGATGTGGTCGTGAGGCGGAAAATAAAGTTGTGTTACTGAAAAACAGCTCATTTTCTTAGTTACCGCGCTCCACCCTCCTGAGCGTTTAAAGACATTGGCAACCGCCAATCGCACACCCATTTCCAGTGTAATCTCTACCGAGATCGCAGAGGAAATCTACAGGACTACGAGCTCCAAACGGTCTTTTTTGGCGTCAACTGCGTACTCTTTCTAGACCTAAGAGTCAGCCTACACCTAGCACAGGACAGCACTTGCATGCTTCGACAATACATGTATATAGATGATGTTCTCGCCGGGGCCCACACTGAAGAAGACGCCCACCAAGCCAACCAAGAGCTCAACGCTGTCCTAGTTTCGGCTGGATTCCCGCTGAGGAAATGGATCTCTAATAATAAAGAGATACTCCATGATCTTCCGAGAGAGCATTTGCTGCGTGAGGACGAGCTAGAAAACGTTAGATGTTAAGATGTTGGACATCCGCTGGCAAGCCACGAGAGACTGCTTCTTCTTCTCCATTACCGACCCACAACCAAAGAATCCGGTCTCGAAGAAGGGACCGAAGCTTTTCGATCCCGTAGGCTAGCTGGCCCCCTTTGTGATTCGGGGTAACGTGTTCATGCAGCAAATCTGGCTAACTGAACTTGGATGGGACGACGCCCTTACCCCGTCCCTATTACTTCAGTGGCATGATTTTCTACAGGATTATCCGGGTCTCAACCGGCTACGCATCCCCAGATGGTTAGAGATCCGGCCTGACCTAAAATGGGACCTACATGGCTTTTGCGACGCTTCTCAGAAAGCCTACGGAGCAGCTCTCTACGCGCGATTCCAGCATAAGGACCATGTGAGTGTCCACCTCTTGACCGCTAAAACGAGAGTTTCCCCAGTTAAAACTGTTTCGTTGCCACGACTGGAGTTCTGCGGCGCAGTGTTTTTAGCCGACTTGCATGCGACAGTGATTCCGGAGCTCCTAATACGGCCGACACCTTCATAATTCTGGACTGATTCCACCATCGTGTTGGCCTGGCTCAATAAGCCTTTATGGCTAAGCCTTTAGGGCTACGTTCGTGGCAAACCGCGTGCCCTGCATCTCCCAGAGTACCAGCGGCCACAGTTGGTCTCATGTTCGGCCCGAGGACAATCCAGCGGATCTTGCGAGTAGAGGCGTCTCTGCTGATGACTTAGCGGCCAGTATATTATGGTGTCATTGTTCGGAATGGCTTCGGCAAACCCCCGAATATTAGGCAACTAGAGCAGCGGGTCTGTTGTCACACCGTCAAATACGGGCGGGCCTTAAGGGTTACAGCATATATTCGGCGGTTTGCCTCCCTAACGGCTGCGAGGCCTTCCACGGTCCAACTCGGCAAGGACGAGTTGGTTTTCCCAGAACAGGTTCTTGAACGGATCGCTCAGAAGCAGAAGTACGTTGTCGAAATCCGAGCACTCTCCGAAAAACGGACTATGCCGCCTTCAAGCTCCTTGTTGAATTTAAACCCCTATCTCGACCAATACGGCATCCTTCGCTCATGCGGCCGACTACGAACGTCACCCCATCCTGCTCCCATACAACGTCCATTTCACGCATTTGCTGGCAGCAAGCTGACAGTGCGCTATTTGGGTACGAAGTTCTGGATTCCACTTGCAGGGATGCAAGACTTGCGTCAGTTTGAAAGCTAAAACGCCCAAATTTGGCTCGTGGGTTACTGTTACGATCCAAAAAATTTTATGGCCACGACTACTAGGGGCGTGGTAAATCTGATCTGAATATATAGAGTAATTTTACTAATTCTGTTATATTTTGAGCACTATTGATGCTAGAGATTTGAAACTTGGTATATATACTCGGGTTAACAAACAAAAATACCGTGTTATTTTCGCATTTTTCGAATGTTAGCATCCAAACTTTACATTTATATTCCGGAACATCTACTCTATTCACATGCCAATAATTATATTTTTACGGCCACTGGGGGCTGGCCACCTCTGGCTACCTCCAATGAAAATTTTTAATCTGCAGCTTATTTGAGCGGCGGGGATTTAAGATTAATTTAAATACAGGGTGCTGGAACGTGATAAAGTATTTCGCTGTCGGTTGCGTTCGAATGCAACGATCTTACTTGTTTTTTTTTTTTAATAGCACAACCGAAACAAATACAACTATTATTAAGAAATAGCCCAAATTTTGTGGAATATTCTATTAACTATCTGCAATCATTTCTTTATACTAATTTTATTACAAGTTCACAAGTATGTGGACACCGTTAATACACAATTCAGACCTTTAATTAATTACCAAACTTTAGAAGACAAAGGCAAGGCTCTGAGCACCTTACCTTATGTGCAGAAAAAAAACTATGAATATAATCCAATGTTTTGAGAACTAAAAACGTTCAAGTGCGATTGCATCGTTAGAATATACAATAATAGTATGGAATGGGGTATATTAGAAAAGAAAATTATTGACACCAAAGAACGCTTTGAAAATGAAATGATTGGAAACGTTAATACTGTATTATACCAAGCGCGTCCGAAACCCAAGAGGTAATATTTTCCGTAAAAACCAAAGAGGTAGAGGAAATGGCCGAGGGAATTACAATAATAATAATTATGACAACAATCAGAAATAACAACCGAGGTCGAGATAACAACCGAGGTCGGAATAATTTCAACCGAGGTTATAACCAAAAAGACAAACAACAATGTTCGAGTTACCCAAAACTCGGAAAACAGCCAGACCAATTCAGGCACAAAACTAAATAATCATTTTGTATACACTGAACTATGGTCAGAAATCCCGATATTTTGGCATAAAGTCTAGTTTACAATATGTTCGTATCAAGTAAGAGTGATATAGTCGAGATTGTTTGACTATGAGATCCCCTGCGAAGAACCGCGATTCCTACGATCTGCTAACAATGTAAGTTACTTTATATATGTATGTAGCAATCAACTCATACACACACACAGACGCACGCACAAGCACACAATCTGCTAACTGTGCATTATGACTCAGCAACTGCGTGCAGTCTGCAAGGCGCCTGTTTGTGGTAGGGCGGACTGGCCTGAATAAGCAATTGGCGGCTGCCAATGTTTTCACTCTCTAAGGGGTGCATCGCGGTTTTAAAGTAGCACAACTCACTCTTTATTTTCAATACGAGATAAATGTAAGAGTAAATATGTATTTAAAAAGCGAGGAAAAGACCGAGCGTAATGACGATTTACAGTGAAGTGCCAGTCACACATTCCAGTGTGCCCGCCTGCCACAATAAAAATCCTCAGCTGTTGGTTCCCCCTGATCACCCTGTGGTGTGAACATGCCGCCCCCTTGCAACAAGTTGCAATTGCCACACTAGCCATATGATAAGATAGGGAACGGCAGCGTTATGGAGCACCTAGAAGCCGCAGGAGCCGGAAATTACCCAACCGAACAGCGTGCTTTGGGCGGCGGGTGTGCCGTGGTGGGCAGGCACACAACCCGGTTGGATGACCTCAGGATAGAGGTCTGCACCCAGAACCACGGAGATAGACCCAGGCCGGTAGAAGGTCGGATCCGCCAGGACGATTGTGGAGAACTTCCCTCGCACCGTCTCGGAAACCTCGCGGTTGGGCGTGCGGATTCACAGATCGGGCTCCACCTTGAGCATGAGCGCCTTCAGAAGAGCCGAGTCGACATCCCTCTGGCTTCCAGCGGCGGCAAAAGCTGTGATGGATTGCCTTCAAACGCTGCCACCGATTGACCAAGGACATGGGCTCGGCATGGATCTCAGGCTCTGCAATAGATACGAGGGGGCCTCCGACCAG
>JAEIGN010000020.1:0-25660 GCA_018903745.1 Drosophila repleta | reverse complement strand
ATGAACAGTAAAAGATTTTACTAATAAGTACCTATAGCGAATCAACATTAAATAACAATATTATATAGAAACATTTTCTGGTTCCTCTCAGATTCGTTATATCGATGTTTCACTGTATATTGCGATCTTTTTACAACAACAAAAATAAATATGTAGACCGTTTGCGTTGAGTCTTTTTTGATTTTCTGCCTTTTGCTGAGTCTCAACAGAAAACAGAAATCAAGAAGACCCAATACACACAAAGCAGCACACCGCTACCCACCGCCCACCGTTTTGAGAAATGCTAAAAATTGTACAATGGAACATGAAAGGATATACAAACAACTACAATGAACTTTTAATAAATTACAAGATTTACAACAATACAGCCTCCAACCGTTTTGGGGAATGAAAATAAATATATTTTCGACATACATCCCTCCCAACAAAACATTTTCAACTAAGACCTTAAGCGAACAGCTTGAACGACAAAGCAACAATACGAATCAAATAATTTTAGGTGATTTCAACAGCCGACTCTGCCTCTTTTGTTGTCCACCGGTGATAACCAGCTATTATAGCTGTTATAACAATGCTAAAAATTGTACAATAGAACAAGAAAGGATATACAAACAACTACAATAAACTTTTAATAAATTACAAGACTTACAACAATACAGCCTCCAACCGTTTTGGTGAATGAAAATAAATATATTTTCGACATACATCCCTCCCAACAAAACATTTTCAACTAAGACCTTAAGCGAACAGCTTGAACGACAAAGCAACAATACGAATCAAATAATTTTAGGTGATTTCAACAGCCGACATAACAGCAGCAAACAACAAATTTCTCTTGTTCCTTTTACAAAATAAAAGAAGCCAACTGGTCATTCTTCACAAAATACCCACTGACATGAACGAACTCATACCAAAAAGCAGTAACTTATTGATGTTACTGAAGCTGCAATAATTAATAAAATAATCCTACAAGCCGCCCATCACAGCATACCACCAACAGTCCCACACCACAACAATAAAAACACCCCCTGCATGCTCGGCACTCACCAGCTTTATTTGTCCGCTGTTGTGAAGTTCGGCGGTGCATTTGCGCTCCCACTTGCGCTGATCGTTGTGCGCATCAAACGTTTATGAGTGCATGCTCGTCACTCACCAGCTCAATTTGTTCGCTGTTGTGAAGTTCGTCTGTGCATTTGCGCTCCCACTTGCGCTGATCGTTGTGCGCATCCAACGTGTATGAGTGCAGGTTCGACACTCACGATCCAACAGTGGGTGGTTGTCTTAGCTAAATAATTTACAGGTCTCTGATACAATCGTAAGTAGCACTTCATGTACAACTGTTAACATATAAAAACTAGATTATCGACCGAACGCAGTAGATAGTATTCTGTAATTCCTTAGCTTACATTATGATTCGGGTTTAGTTGAAATTGGTTTCCATTGAATACAATTTTTGAGAATCATGACTGGCAAGCGTGGAAAGAATCGGTCTATGGACGAGTCATCATCAGCGCGGATTGAACGCCTAATAAATGCGTATATAAACGTTATTAGGTTAGGTTACTAGAAAAGGATATCAGTGGCTTTATGGATACTGGAGTCTCTATTAGTTGTATAGGTGGGGAATTTTCCGATCATATACTAAATTCTAAGATTGTTTTACGCCATTGAAATCTGCGGTACGTACAGCTGATGGAAGGGCACAAAATATACTAGGTAAATTACCACTGACATTCAATTCAGAAAAGATACTTAAACGTTGTCTCAAGATTTATATTTGGGAATTGATTTTTGGACTCAATTTAATCTTCTTCCATTGGGTGTGGAGCCAGTTATTAGTCAGCTAAATGCAATAGAGGATTGTGTGATAAAGTCACTCACTGCAGAACAGTACAACTTGTTACTTAAACACGTTAACATATTCCCTTCCTTTGCTAAACTGGGCTTAGGCCGAACGATTCGTCTTTCCCATGAAATCGATGTTGCTGGAGCAGTTCCAATCAAGCAGCGACACTATCCGGTTTCCCCAGCGGTTGAAAAGCTGATGTTTGATGAGCTGGATAGAATGCTTAAGCTAGGTGTCATCGAAGAGTCGCAATGCTCATGGTCATCTCCAGTAGTGTTAGTGCGTAAGCCAGGAAAAGTTCGTTTATGTTTTGATAGTAGGCGTGTTATTGCTGTTACCGTTAAAGATACATATCCTATGCCGTTCATAGATGGTATTCTTAGTAGACTACCGAAAGCAGAATTTATTACTAGTTTAGACTTAAAGGACACTTTTTGGCAGATTCCACTAGAGTTGAAATCACGCGATAAAACTGCTTTTAGTGTACCAAGAAGGCCGCTATATTAATACATAGTCATGCCATTTGGCCTTTGTAATGCACCGCAAACCATGTCCAAACTTATAGAGAAAATAATCCTCTCGACTTTGCGTCATGAAGTAATTATTTACCTAGATGACTTGCTACTTTCGAGAGACATTTACATGTACTTAAAGAACTGGCAAGTCAGATTAAACAGGCGGGTTTGACAATCAATAAAGAGAAAAGGAATTTCTGCCCCAAGGAGGTAAAATATTTAGGTCATGTGATCGGTCATGGAACCGTTGGCACGGACCCAGATAAAATCGTACCTATAACTGAGTTCCCCTTTCCTCGGTCAATCAAACAAGTTAGACGCTTCTTAGGTATGACGGGATGGTATAACAAATTCATTACAAACTATGCCACCATCGCGTCTCCCATTACTGATACGATAAAACAAAGACAAAAATTTGTATGGGGGGAATCAGCACAAAAAGCGTTCGAAGAACTCAAGGCGAAACTTAGCTCAGCACCAGTTCTACATAGCCCAAATTTTAGCCGTCCGTTTTCGATACACTGCGATGCCAGCCAAACTGGTGTGGGTGCGGTATTTGTCCAAGCCACGGATGACAATGAGGAAGTTCCGGTGGTTTTTATGTCTCGCAAACTTAATAATTGTCAAAGAAATTATTATGTGACTGAAAAAGAATGTTTAGCTGATATTCTAGCCATAAAAAAATTTCGAGCATACGTCGAAGGTCAGGAATTCTCTGTAGTCACCGATCATGCTTCGTTAAAATGGCTCATGTCTCTAGCAGACTTGAGTTTCGGTTTGGCCAGCTGGGCTTTGAAGCTCCAAGGCTACGAATTTAAGATAGTCCATAGGAAAGGCAGTCAAAACATCGTTCCTGATGCGTTCTCGCGCGTGTATACGGAATATGTGTCCGCAATCACCGCAGAATGCTTAAAGGATCTTGACTCCGAACATTTAAAGTCATCTGCTTATCAAGAACTAAAAGCCAAAATAGTAGCTAATCAGTCTAACATACCTGATGTGAGAGTAGTGGACGAATTCAGATATCGGAGAACCGATCATGCAACGGGTGAGAAAATAGCCGATGATCCTTGCTGATCTTTGCTCAGCATTTAATTTCAGAAGTTCTTAAAAAGGATCATGAGCCTCTATTAGCTTCCCACCCCGGCATAAACAAAGTGTTAGGCAAGCTCCGTCGCTATCTATATTGGCCAATAATGGCAGTAAAAAAGTATGTGAACAATTGCGAGAAATGCAAATGTAATAAACACCCCAATCGAACATTGCGTCCTCCTTTGGGGAAAACAGACATACCGCCACGATTATTTCAGAAACTCTAGATAAATTTCCTAGGTCCATATCCGCGAAGTCGTGCCGGCAATATAGGAGTCTTTGTAGTTATAGACCATATGTCAAAATTTCCTTTTTTAAGACCAGTTAAAAAGTTTACTGCTGACGCCATCACCAAATATTTAGAAGAAGATTTGTTTCACTGTTTCGGTGTTCCCGAAAGTGTTGTCTCCGATAACGGTGTCGAATTCCGGTCACAAGTTTTTAACGCAGTGTTGCAAAAATATGGAATTAATTATGCATATACGGCCGTTTATTCGCCATAAGCGATTGTTTCTGAACGTGTCAACCGATCGGTTATTTCAGCCATCAAATCATACATTGCGCCTGATCAAAAAGATTGGGATGCTCAACTCAGCTCTATTTGTTGTGCTTTACGCTCAAATGTGCATTCGGCTATCGGTAGTAGCCCGTATCGAATTGCATTCGTCCAAAATATGGTGACTGATGCATCAACCTACAAGCTGCTACGTAGTTTAGATTTATTGAAAGATAGAACTATTCAATTCAACCGTGACGACTCAGTTGATGTGATATGCCATAAAGCACAAGATTCCATGCAACTGCAACGAAACTGAAATGAGAAAAACTTATGCTGTAGGCCAGGAAGTGTATAGACGAAATTTCCAACAAAGCAACTCCGCGAGAGGTTTTAATACAAAGCTAGCCCCACTTTTGTTAAGGCTCGAGTCAAGAAAAAACTTGGCAATAGCTATTATGAATTGGAAGATATGCAGGGTCGTTTAGTTGGAAAATATCATGCGAAGGACTTGAAGCAATAGTTTCCGAGTACAGCACGGATCACCCTATTAGTGTGATCTTGGTAGGGGGGTTTTGTAGTGGCGCTGGTCTGATATCAAAGCGAAGGGCGAAGTTATTATTTTTTTAACTGCCCGAAAGTAGGCACCACACTGTTGGAGCATATATGTACAAATGTACTGAGGTCAGCGTTGGTGAAAAAATAAAGGGGCAGTGCTCCTTAACAGGGACATCTGTCCCTCTCACCGAAAGAGAATACTGAAAGGTTGAAAGGTTCGCTAAAAATACAAGTGGAGTGCCACTAACTAAGTTCAAAGTTCTAACATAATAGTGGAAAAAAGTGAAAGTTAGAACAAGTCTATATTTCAGATATATTTCATATAGCCTGTTAGACTATATGCCGCCCAAGCTTATTTTGCAAAACCTTTTTGCAGGTTTGACACGCATTATTGGGTTTTTAAATATAGGCCCTAATATTGGGCGCAAGACCCAGTATTTGGCACAGTGTGGGCGTTGAATCGGGATTAACATACGGAATAATGGGACGCCTATATCATTATTAAACCCAGGGCCACGAAATTCTTCACTAAGAAAACACCTTCACATCGTCAGCACCAACGCATCGCCTATGCCAGTTGCCGGCATCTGCAGCCGCCCAGGCACCATTTTGCATATGCATATATGTATATGCCACTTGCGTTCATAAATTTGGGTTCACTTCATTAGTTTTTTGCTTTATAGCTATTATTTTTTATGTCATAGTTTATATTTTTAATAGTTTATTTTTATAATTTGTATAATTTTTTTATACCCTGAACCCATTAAAAATGGGAAATCAGGGTATAATGTTTTTGTTGAAATGTATGTAACAGGCAGAAGGAGGCGTGGCAGACCCCATAAAGTATATATATTCTTGATCAGGATGACAAGCCGAGTTGATATAGCCATGTCCGTCTGTCCGTCTGTCCGTCTGTCCGTATGTATGAACGCGTCGTTCTCAGAACCTATAAGAGCTAGAGACTTGAAATTTTTTATGTAGGTTCCTGTATAGCACGAAAAGATCGAGTTTGTTAAAAAAAATCGATAACTGTCTTAATTTTAATGTTATCGATTAAAAACGAAATCGATGCTCAGTTATATAAATCTATATAATTCATCTTTATAGCTAGAGTCTTCAAATTTTGCACTTAGTGTTATGTGAGCCTTATACAATTTCGGTTTTTGTTAAATTTTGGATGCCACGCCCCCTTCGCCTCAAATTTGTCCCGTATTTCTAGATATAAATACTAGAGACTTGTGCTTTGGCACACACATACATATAGATGACATGATCACGCCCAACAAGTTTGATCAAAATCGTTCGTCTAGAAAAAAAGTTATTAAACATTTAATTTCCCATAGCATTGCCATGCAAACAGCAGCCAAAGAACAGCTGACGCTCCGACTTGCGCTTGTGTGTGCTTGCGCCTGTGTATGTGTGTGTATGTTTTGTTTGTAATGAACGTACAAGTGCATGTGTATATAAAAGAAACGAAGAATGCAGGGTTCAGGGTATACCCTAGTCGAGCGGCCTCGACTAAAGTTTTCTTACTTGTTTATTTTTATAGTTTTTAAAGTTTTATTTATATATCGTTTAACAAGCTTTTATTGTTCACCATAACTCTTACCCTTTCTATTTAAATTCCTCGTTTCTGTCCCACGCTTTTGGTTGCATTATTTCGATGCCTTTCAAAAACACATATTTACAAAAATCACAAATTCTTTTAGATACAATAGTTTACAGACTTCACCAAAGGAGGGACGTGTGGTGAGTGGATATATTTTTATACCCTGAGCCCATTGAAAATGGGAAATCAGGAAACAATGTTTTTGTTGAAATGTGTGTAACAGGCAGTAGGAGGCGTGGCAGACCCCTTAAAGTTGATCAGGGAGACAAGCAGAGTCGATTTAGCCCTGTCCGTCTGTCTGTCCGTGTGTCCGTCCGTCCGTATATTATGAACGCGTCGATCTCAGAACATACAATAGCTAGAGACTTCAGATTTTTTTGTAGGTCCCTGTATAGGGCGCGCATATCGAGTTTGTTTCAGAAATTCGATAACTGTTATCGTTTTATTGTTATCGATTAAAACCGAAAATCTAAATTCAGCTATAAAATTATATCTAATTCATCTTTGTAGCTAGAGTCTTAAAATTTTGCATTTAGTGTTGTTTGGGCCTTACGCAATTTTGGGTTTTGTTAAATTTTGGGTGCCACGCCCCCTTCGCCTCAAATTTGTAACTCCCGTATATCAAATACGAGAGACTTGTGCTTTGGCACATGCATACATATGGATGATGACATGGTCACGCTCAACAAGTTTGATCAAAATCGTTGCTTTAGAAAAAAAGTTACTTAACATTTAATTTCCCATACCATTCGCATGCAAATAGCAGCCAAAGAACAGCTGACGCACCGACTTCCGCTTGTGTGTGCGTGCGCCTTTTTTTTTTGTTTTTTTTTTTTAAATTAATTTATTTGCTCTTAAAAAATAAATACATCAAAAATTGAGTATAAAATAACGCTCGATGCTTGCGGGACTGCCGTAAAGCATTGCTTCGCAAGCGTTTTGCGCTATTTTAGACATTAGTAGCTAGTCGTCGGCATCGCTCAACTCTGCGAAGCTCCGCCATAATTAGAGCAACGAAGGAACTGATTTGGTTCCAAGCTGCCTCAGATTTCAGCATGAACGCGACCAAGTTGTCCCGTCTGATAGAGCGGCCCACTGTTGCTTCGAGGGCACTCTTTTCCTCGTCGAAGCGTCCACACTCGAAGATTGCGTGGTTAGCGTCATCTGAGTCGTCATGGCCAAACCGCTTCAAATAGCTGCGGAAGCATCCGTGTCCAGAGAGAATCTGTGAAAGATAGAAATTAATCTCGCCATGCTTACGATTGACCCATGGTTCAAGCTGCGGTATGAGCGAGTGCGTCCATCGTCATTTCGTTGAGTTGTCCCATTTTCTTTGCCATCGTGAAATGCTGTTCGCCCTGGATGCATTATGTGGGCCGCGTACAGGTTCGTTTGTACTGCGCTCCACGACTTCGGCGACCAGATCCTCCAGTGGAAGCATTCCCGGCTATGACAAGCGCAGCGTCATCTGAGACTGTTCGGAATGAACAGCTGACTCGGATTGCGCTTAATCTATAGGTGGCTCGAATACCTCTACTGTAGCTGGGAGTGGCCATTGCTCTTGACCAGATTGGCGCTTCGTAAAGGATGATTGGCCTCAAGACGCTCATAAGAAGAAGGCGTTGTTGTTGCTTTGGTCCCCGTGTGTTCAGCATGATTCGGGAGTGTGCTCTACACGAATCGGCTGCTTTATGCACGTATTCCAAGTGCTCGCGGAAGGTCAACCTTGTGTCAATCATGACCCCAAGATACTTAATCGCCCTCATTGGCGCAATACTGATGTTGCCAATCTTTATATGGGCCGTTTCCACTTTCTTGCGACTGCTGACTAGGACGACCTCCGTTTTGTGGGCCGCTAGGTCAAGTCCGGCTTTTGTCAACCAGTCTCGAATGTGGCTGATACTTGCGCTGCACATATCCTCAGTATCTTTCAGCTCCTTTCCTATGGCGACGAAGGCGACATCATCAGCAAAGCCAATGGTGTGCTCCAGGCGCAGTACGCCGTCGTACATAGCATTCCATAGAAGAGGCCCCAGGACTGATCCTTGGGGGACTCCAGCTGACACTATGTGAGTTTGGACTCCCTCACTCGTATTGTACATAAGTGTCCTTCCTTTGAAGTAGCTCTTTATTATCTCTTTAAGATATTTAGGGATATTTATTGTGCCAGGGCATCTAATATCATATCCCAGCTAGCTGTGTTGAATGCATTCTTCACATCTAGAGTCGCTATGATGCAATACTGCTTCGACCCGTGCTTCCATCTGGTACCTTGTATGGCGGAGGTTGCGAGGCCAACAACTTTGCTTAACGCATCCGGCGTTGACGTGGCTTTCCGGAACCCAAATTGGTTTGGGGACAGGCCGCCAGCGCTTGCGATTGCGGCCTCCAGCCTGGAACAGACCAATTTTTCGAACACCTTTCCCAAGGTGTCCAAGAGACAAATTGGTCTGTAGGATGATGGGTCCTCCGGTGGTTTTCCAGCCTTGGGTAGCAATACCAGGTTCTGTATCTACCAGCATGCAGGGAACGTTTCTTGAGTTAAACATGTATTAAATAACTCAGTAAACGCCCCTGGTTGCAGAGCAATGGCCAGCTTTAGAGCCCTATTGGGAATCCCGTCTGGGCCAGGGACAGAGTTGGGTCTTAGTTTCCTGGCTGCAGCCATAACTTCCTCATCAATAACTAGAGCTGCATCAGAGCTGCTCAAATCCTGGCTTGCTGATGTAGAGTCACGACCATGAATGGAGCTCAGTCTATCTTCGAATAGCACTTCCACGATTGACTTAAGCTCTAGTCGATCCGTGGGCTGCATTTGTTTGCCACCGTAAAGTCTTTTGACTACCGTTTTGTATGCTCTGCCCCCAGGGTCAGCTTCGGCGGAGTCGCATAGATCTAGGAAGTAGTCCCGTTTGCTAGTCCGAATGGCCTTCTTCAGCTGCCATCTTGCCACCTGGTAAGCTGCCTGCTTTTCAGCGAACGTAGGCCTTTCACGAGCCCGCTGATAGCTTCGTCTCGCGTGTACGCATATACTCCGGAAGTTGCATATCTGCTCATTCCACCAGTACATTGGCGCTTGGTGATGCGTGAACTGCTTGCACCGCTGCATGCTAGCGTTGCAGGCGCTCTGTATTTGGCTAGTCATCTGGCAAGCTTTAGCCTCAGCGTTCCCAGATGTGCCCAGCGACCGGATGCCCTCCGAGAAGGCTGTCGGGTTGAATGTATCCAGGCGATACCCTTGCCTCCACAGAGTTGACGCCCTGCCAGATGGCTCGCCGATTGTGAATAGAAGCGCACAGTGATCGCTGCCCGTATAGCTTTCGCTGATGCTCCATGTTGCCTCTCGAAAGAGGGACGAAGCGACGAATGTAAGGTCGATTATGGAGCCACATCCAGCTCTACTGAATGTGAGCTCGTGGCCAGAGTTGAGCAGAGCCACGTCCAGCGTCGCGAAGATCTCCAGTAGAGTTCGACCTCTGGCATTTGTTGAAAGGCTGTCCCATTCCAAGGCCCATGCATTGAAGTCGCCAGCTATGATGGCCTTCCGGCCTCTTACGTCCTCGACTAGCTCGTCGAGCACCTCCGTGAATTCAAACTGGTGTGGGTGCAGTATTTGTCCAAACCACGGATGACAATGAGGAAGTTCCGGTGGTTTTTATGTCTCGCAAACTTAATAATTCTCAAAGAAATTATTATGTGAATGAAAAAGAATGTTTAGCTGCAATTCAAGCCATAAACAAATTTCGAGCACACGTCGAAGGTCAGGAATTCTCTGTAGTCACCGATCATGCTTCGTTAAAATGGCTCATGTCTCAAGCAGACTTGAGTTTCCGTTTGGCCAGCTGGGCTTTGAAGCTCCAAGGCTACGAATTTAAGATAGTCCATAGGAAAGGCAGTCAAAACATCGTTTCTGATGCGTTATCGCGCGTGTATACGGAATATGTGTCCGCAATCACCGCAGAATGCTTAAAGGATCTTGACCCCGAACATTTTAAGTCATCTGCTTATCAAGAACTAAAAGCCAAAATAGTAGCTAATCAGTCTAACATACCTGATGTGAGAGTAGTGGACGAATTCAGATATCGGAGAACCGATCATGCAACGGGTGAGAAAATAGCCGATGATCCTTGCTGATCTTTGCTCAGCATTTAATTTCAGAAGTTCTTAAAAGGATCATGAGCCTCTATTAGCTTCCCACCCCGGCATAAACAAAGTGTTAGGCAAGCTCCGTCGCTATCTATATTGGCCAATAATGGCAGTAAAAAAGTATGTGAACAATTGCGAGAAATGCAAATGTAATAAACACCCCAATCGAACATTGCGTCCTCCTTTGGGGAAAACAGACATACCGCCACGATTATTTCAGAAACTCTAGATAAATTTTCTAGGTCCATATCCGCGAAGTCGTGCCGGCAATATAGGAGTCTTTGTAGTTATAGACCATATGTCAAAATTTCCTTTTTTAAGACCAGTTAAAAAGTTTACTGCTGACGCCATCACCAAATATTTAGAAGAAGATTTGTTTCACTGTTTCGGTGTTCCCGAAAGTGTTGTCTCCGATAACGGTGTCGAATTCCGGTCACAAGTTTTTAACGCAGTGTTGCAAAAATATGGAATTAATTATGCATATACGGCCGTTTATTCGCCATAAGCGATTGTTTCTGAACGTGTCAACCGATCGGTTATTTCAGCCATCAAATCATACATTGCGCCTGATCAAAAAGATTGGGATGCTCAACTCAGCTCTATTTGTTGTGCTTTACGCTCAAATGTGCATTCGGCTATCGGTAGTAGCCCGTATCGAATTGCATTCGGCCAAAATATGGTGACTGATGCATCAACCTACAAGCTGCTACGTAGTTTAGATTTATTGAAAGATAGAACTATTCAATTCAACCGTGACGACTCAGTTGATGTGATATGCCATAAAGCACAAGATTCCATGCAACTGCAACGAAACTGAAATGAGACAAACTATAATCTGCGTTGTAGTGATGTGACTTATGCAGTAGGCCAGGAAGTGTATAGACGAAATTTCCGAAAACTCCGCGAGAGGTTTTAATACAAAGCTAGCCCCACTTTTGTTAAGGCTCGAGTCAAGAAAAAACTTGGCAATAGCTATTATGAATTGGAAGATATGCAGGGTCGTTTAGTTGGAAAATATCATGCGAAGGACTTGAAGCAATAGTTGCCGAGTACAGCACGGATCACCCTATTAGTGTGATCTTGGTAGGGGGGTTTTGTAGTGGCGCTGGTCTGATATCAAAGTGAAGGGCGAAGTTATTATTTTTTTAACTGCCCGAAAGTAGGCACCACGCTGTTGGAGCATATATGTACAAATGTACTGAGGTCAGCGTTGGTGAAAAATAAAGGGGCAGTGCCCCTTAACAGGGACATCTGTCCCTCTCACCGAAAGAGAATACTGAAAGGTTGAAAGGTTCGCTAAAAATACAAGTGGAGTGCCACTAACTAAGTTCAAAGTTCTAACATAATAGTGGAAAAAAGTGAAAGTTAGAACAAGTCTATATTTCAGATATATTTCATATAGCCTGTTAGACTATATGCCGCCCAAGCTTATTTTGCAAAACCTTTTTGCAGGTTTGACACGCATTATTGGGTTTTTAAATATAGGCCCTAATATTGGGCGCAAGACCCAGTATTTGGCACAGTGTGGGCGTTGAATCGGGATTAACATACGGAATAATGGGACGCCTATATCATTATTAAACCCAGGGCCACGAAATTCTTCACTAAGAAAACACCTTCACATCGTCAGCACCAACGCATCGCCTATGCCAGTTGCCGGCATCTGCAGCCGCCCAGGCACCATTTTGCATATGCATATATGTATATGCCACTTGCGTTCATAAATTTGGGTTCACTTCATTAGTTTTTTGCTTTATAGCTATTATTTTTTATGTCATAGTTTATATTTTTAATAGTTTTTTTATAATTTGTATAATTTTTTTTTATTTTTATAGTTTTTAAAGTTTTATTTATATATCGTTTAACAAGCTTTTATTGTTCACCATAACTCTTACCCTTTCTATTTAAATTCCTCGTTTCTGTCCCACGCTTTTGGTTGCATTATTTCGATGCCTTTCAAAAACACATATTTACAAAAATCACAAATTCTTTTAGATACAATAGTTTACAGACTTTACCAAAGGAAGCGCTTCCATCGAGGGACGTGTGGTGAGTGGATATATTTTTATACCCTGAGCCCATTGAAAATGGGAAATCAGGAAACAATGTTTTTGTTGAAATGTGTGTAACAGGCAGTAGGAGGCGTGGCAGACCCCTTAAAGTTGATCAGGGAGACAAGCAGAGTCGATTTAGCCCTGTCCGTCTGTCTGTCCGTCTGTCCGTCCGTCCGTATGTTATGAACGCGTCGATCTCAGAACATACAATAGCTAGAGACTTCAGATTTTTTTGTAGGTCCCTGTATAGGGCGCGCATATCGAGTTTGTTTCAGAAATTCGATAACTGTTATCGTTTTATTGTTATCGATTAAAACCGAAAATCTAAATTCAGCTATAAAATTATATCTAATTCATCTTTGTAGCTAGAGTCTTAAAATTTTGCATTTAGTGTTGTTTGGGCCTTACGCAATTTTGGGTTTTGTTAAATTTTGGGTGCCACGCCCCCTTCGCCTCAAATCATACAAAATCAAACCTTGTGTTGTGGCCTGCAGAATCAAACGATGATAACTGTAGGTTATTCACAAGAACATCTACATACACATGATGTGGTGAAGCGGAATCAATCGTTGATCATCGCTACCAGCACGACATACAAATGTAAAAAAAAAAAAAAATACAAATAGATATATGTATGTATGCTCATGTACGTACATATGTATATGTACATATATGTATGCACATACATACATTCGTTTTCACACAAAACCAAAACATATTTACTTGTGCATATGCGCTATTAGAAAATTATCAATAATTTCACAACTTTGTGAAACTTTCAACTACGCAGAAGTCATAAAACAACGTCGCCACTGTTCTCTGAGTCGATGTCAATTTTGCAGAACTCACAATGTGGACTCTGCATGATGATGCTACCAAGCCTTCAGTGTGCCACGCCAGTGCCACACCTAACGGCGTTTCTATTTTTGTTGTCGCTGACGATACTAAGAAGCCTACAATGCGTTGCCTCCCCATCCTATTTCACGACGCTTTCGTCGTTTACTCACTGCTGTAAAACCGCTATACCTGGCGCCATCGATCTGCTCCGCAAAGCTACAAAATTTGTAGCTTGTCGCAAACGACACTTCTCAAGAGTTCACTCCCAGAATTGCAAACTCAGTCGAGATACTGATCTCAAAAAGACAAGACGTAACTCCAGTGCGAACACATACACAACATAAAAAAAAGTTGTTTTAAGTCAATTATTGAAAACCATACAAAAATTTTGTTGAGAACATTTTAAACAGAAAGAAAACTCAAAATCAAAATTGTTCAACTTAAATATTATCTATTATACAACAATCAGTAAAATAAGTGAACCCTCGTTGATATCTGTATAAAAAAAAAAAAAAAAAATAAGCACAGCAACCCAATCACTCGACCCTCGTAAACATCTGAAAAAAAAAAAAATAATAATAATAATATTTATGTACATGTATTTCCTTTGCAAATTCCATTTTAAGTCATCAAATGCCTAAGAACACATTTGTAAGATCTATAGTTACGAGAAGTTTTTATAATACTAATAATAATAGTAATAATACTAGGAAAATAAGCGAAGAACACATTTTCTTGCCAAATTCTACTAATATACCAATGGACTCTGGCAACGCATCAGAATCATTGGCAACTACAATATCCACCCCTAATCTGACGCCTACAAATAGCATAATGACTAATACCTCGACAACATTAAACCCTACTGACATTTTAGCCTTTATTAAAGAATTACCTAACTATGACGGAAACCCTAACTTACTACAAGACTTTATTACCAACATTGATGAAATAAATACTTTGATTAAAGAAGTCGAAAATACACCGTACTACCTACTTCTACTAAGAGCTATCAGGAATAAAATTGTCGGTAGAGCCAGTGACGTTCTGAGACTGTCTAAAGCAGAGCTTAACTGGGAAAATATAAAAGCTAATTTAACACAACGTTATGGTTGCAAGAAAAGTGAAGCCATGTTGATTCGTGATTTACAATCATTCTTGGAAAACTTGTCCATGAGTCAGCTTTTCTATAGTATTTTAAAAGTCAAAGCCCAATTGACAGCTCTGATACAAAAAAACCAAGATCCAGAAATCAAAACAAAACTTTACGATGACATTTGCTTGAATACATTTTTAGTAAGCCTCAAAGAACCACTTAAAACCCTAATAAAATCAAAAAATCCAAAAAATATAGAAGAAGCTTATGAACATTGCCGTATAGAACAAAATTTCTATAACCAAAAAACCAATCAACAACCATTACAAAAAAAAATCCATAAATCCAAAATAAGAAAAAATGAAAACAAAACCAACCATTGACATATTTTCGTAAAACATGCTAGCAAAACCTCTCACTATTTCAGAACTACCTGGAAAAAAGTAAATTCCAAAACAATTAAACGACTCAAGGATTCACTATCATAAAGGATCAAGATAAAGGATCACACACAACAACATATTCCCGGATTATGGACATCTTTATGTGTTGAGTTGGTCTCGGAAGCCCCTAACTCACAAATCACAACCAGAAGAACTACCAACTACGCTCAAGACAAACAACTGAAACCAACGAATTTCAGTTGTTATGACCTTCGCTTCACTTTGGGGAGGGAGGAGCTACCAACCCAACACCGCACAACCTTTTCTTCCTCTACACCAACGCAGACTCAAGCGACGAGACTGCGTTCTTAGAATAATTTATATATGTACATAGATCTAAGAAAAGACATAAGAAATAAATCAGTAGATAACTGACATTCAAACTGATCAGACGTTCTTCATTTCAAGACGGTTCTGCATATATGTATAACATACATATATGCACATACATACATATTCACACATATGTTTACATACATATATCGCCGCAAGGCAGCAAAGTACATACACATGTACCGTATTACCCCCCCCCCCCTAAAACGAGCCCCCGGTTGTTTTTGTGTTTCTTTTCTTTGTGTGTGGTTTTTAGTTTTTTTTTTTTTTTTTTTTTTATTTTTTTTTTAAGTATTTTTTATTAGTATTATTTATTTTTTTTTTTTTTTTTTGTTTTGTGTTTTTGGTGTTTTTGTTTGTTTTTTGTTTTGGTTTTTTTTAGTTTTTTTTTTTTTTGTTTTTTTGTTTTTTTTTTTTTTTTTTTTTATTTTTTTAATTTTTATTTTTTATTCTCTTTTTTGTTGGTAATTTGTTTGGGTTGTTTATAGGGGGGGGGGGTGGGGGGGGGGGTTGGGGGGTGGGGGGGGGGGTTTGTTTTTTTTTTTATTTTTTTTTTTTTTTTGGTTTTTTTTTTTTTTTTTTTTTTTTAAGTTTAATTTGAAGTTGGGTTTGATTTAGTTCTTCGAATTTTTATTTTTTTTTTTTTTTTGTCACTGGAGGCAGCGACATTTGATACATTTTTTTTTTTTTATTTAAGAGGGTTATGAAGTAATTATTTTATTTTATTATATTTTTTTAATAGGGGGGAGGTTAAGTTATGGTTCTAAACACTATACTGCATAAAAGATTTTTTACGTTTTCAATTCGTAACTGTGTAATTTCGATTCAGGGTCGGAAGTTGTTTTTGAGAAATAGAACACTGGATGCAATTTACCATCCGTTTATTTCTAGCAGTGTAATTCAGTTTCAGGGTTCAGGGTTGTACATAGACAACACAGATGATTCCATAAGTTTGGACTTCAGGGTTCGGAAGGATTCAACACATTCGACAGAAAAAACGCAAGGCACGTTTTCTGAATAATCGGTACACATCGGCGAAAGTATGAAATATGAAAATAAGCCAAGACAGCGTTCCAGCTCTTTCCTATCCCTGGGGATTGGCAAACTACTTATGGCCTGAAGATGTGCGGGCTTGGGGGTAATTCCGGAAGAATTCGTCATATATGCTAAGTATGATACGCGATACGACATTTGGACAGCTTGAGGCATAAGCCATTTACCCTCAATGCACTATGGTCTAGATGACGCTTTTTTTTTTGGCAAAAAGTCGAAAAATTGAATTACATGGTTGAAACTTCGCGTATTTTATTGGTATGGTATTATTTATGTGTACACAAAAAGTGCGACCAAGCCCACTCTTGCCGCCCCTCAAAACAGATTGATAATAAAACTATAACATATATATATTATTTCCTGTTATATTTAATAACTTACTTATTTTTAAATGCTATTATCTTCTTCATCCAACTCAATATTATAAATATCCTCATCGTTATCAGAATTGCACTGCGATTCATTTTCATTTGCAGTTGAAGACGGAAGATTCAAAAGGCTTAAAATCTCTTTTTGGAAGGGGTTTTTTTATTTAATTTCTTTCCCTTTCCTTTCGACAAACACTCGACTACAATGGATCTGAAGAATCTAAAGCTCTGTGAATAGTATCAGTCATAATATCTCGATTCCTTGAATGTGAACAATCTGCCTTTTTTGTACACTTTGTTGCGCGCTTCAGAAGCATTTTCGCCCAAGCATCCTAATAGAATCAAGCTCGAATTATTAATTTGGTAACCGTGAACCAATATTTTATGAATTGTTGGTGACATCGGATACCATGGGTAGCTACGCATATATAACAAACAAGTAAGAACGTTGCAGTCGGACGCAACCGACAGCGAAAGACTTTTTCACGCCACAGCAGCCCACAGGGGCTTGTTTCACAAAATGAGCGAAAATTTTTCGAATTTATGTAGAAGTTGGAAGAAATGGCGATTAAAATGACGTGAAATTTATTGAAAAGATCTTCGCTGAAGTTGCTAATTGATGCCAGTAGCTTAGTACTGGCAAAAGCTCTCCTTGCCGTATTACCATCATTGCTATTTCCGCTTCCATTCTGCTTTGGCATGCTTATCCGTAGACCCATTTCGTTCCAAAACTTTTCTTGAACATATTTTTTCCGTTTGCTCATTTCAATCTTGTCATCATTATACCCTGAACCCATTGAAAATGGGAAATCAGGGTATAATGTTTTTGTTGAAATGTATGTAACAGGCAGAAGGAGGCGTGGCAGACCCCATAAAGTATATATATTCTTGATCAGGATGACAAGCCGAGTTGATATAGCCATGTCCGTCTGTCCGTCCGTCTGTCCGCAAATCCCAAGACTTTGGGATAAAATATTCAGAGCTAAAATCTTTTATTTCAAAGATTTTTGTTGGAGTGACACCACAGATTAGACAGCATGGAGTAGATTTAGTTGCAGTTAAAACGTTTAGCACTTTACTATCAATAGGTGTCATATGTCTTTCATAGGTAACTATTATTTCACGATTTTTATTCAGTTTATAAACAGATGGCTTAAAAGAATTTAATTTGAGAATCTAAAAGGTTCTTTTCCATCATAATGTGGTCCGTAGTTTCTTTGACTAGTTCAATTTTCAGAGGTCTGCAAAATCGTATAGATTGCGGTGTTTAATTATTCGATATGTTTTGATAAAACAGTCTATCATTTTTACGGGTATAGCAAAAATAGAGTGATCTGAATACTGTTCGTCAGGTGTTTCAGTAGCGAACTTCTGCTTGTATATTGAATGATGCTCCAGTGAAGTCCTCCAGATGCCCAGCAACTAAAAAGAAAGAAGAAAAAAATAATATAAACATAACCTGACAATATACCTACCCGAGTATAGAACACTGCCGCCACACGGCGGCCCATGACTGCGGCTGCGGCTGATTGTCGGCGGCTCCTCTGGCCAGTGGGCTCGCTCATCCCAAGTAGCAGTTCCATGGAGTCGTCAGAATTATAGTTGGCTGCCATCATATAGTTGTTGTCTACTTTTATGCATCACAAAAAATCCAGTCATTAGTATATGTTCGCCAGTATATATATAAAATATATATATTGATTGTGATTTTTTTTTATTTATTCACTTTAATTTTATTTCAATAGAGTCTGTCTCGGTGTACAATGCAGTGTTCGCGATTGAAATGTGTTGGAGGAGCGGCGCAGCGCAACACCACCTCCGGCCTCGAGCGCTGGGCTATAGATTATGTTAAATCCGACCGATTACTCTAGGGTTTGAGCAACTTCTCTCGGTTTTGTAGTCGCGTAACGTATTGTGTTGTTGGCGCCTTCGTTACTTGTGCCGGTCTGGCATCTCAGGCTTGGTGGTCGATATCTTATCGATATTGGCGTGGCCGCTAAGTTGGCATGTCGCCAATTAAGCTGCGGCCACGTTGGGGTAGGTTACTTAACCAATAACAATAACAATAAAGTGAATAAATAAAAAAATTAATCTTAATACGAACAATAAATAAATCTTAACATATAACAATAAGTAATAAATAATACAAAATTAACATATATATATACAATTAACAATTAACAATTAACAATTTTCGTTTCTTATTTGCAGCTTTAATGGACTTTGTGTGTCAGCGAGCAACAGGTGTATGCGGGTATGTAAGCAAACACCTGTTCCAGTCCTTGTCATTCGCAGCCCTAGACATCCGTGGACATCGCTGGACATCTGGATGCGCCTTCTGTAGCAGGTTGGCGCAGATTAATACTCGGGTAAGTATTTCGTCGTTTGGCAGCTACATATATTTATACATATGTACTTTTTTTCGTTTTTGTGGCGTCGCTGGACATCTGAGGATATCGCTGGACATCGCTGGAGCGCATCGGGGGACATCTATGGACGCCCCTTGGTCAAGTAAGGCGCCGCCAAGGGCAGCTGTGTGAAGGTAAGTAAGTGTTAAATTAGCGTGTGTATATATACTAATGTATATGTTTTTTTAATGGCGTCGCCGATCTTCTTGGACATCGTTGTGCATCCCTGCATGCGTCGTGGACATCGAGGGACCGGATCAGGCACAGCTATGGGCGGCTGTGTGGCGGCTGCAGTGCAGCCTCAGATGAGTATTTGTGTTGTTTTTATACCCTGAACCCATTGAAAATGGGAAATCAGGGTATAATGTTTTTGTTGAAAGGCGTATGTATGTAACAGGCAGAAGGAGGCGTGGCAGACCCCATAAAGTCCGTCCGCCTGTCCGTCTGTCCGTCTGTCTGTCCGTATGTATGAACGCGTCGTTCTCAGAACCTATAAGAGCTAGAGACTTGAAATTTTTTATGTAGGTCCGTGAATAGCACGAAAAGATCGAGTTTGTTAAAAAAAGTCGATAACTATTTTAGTTTTAATGGTATCGATTAAAACCACTATCGAATGTTCGTTATAAAATTATATCTCCCACGTCTTTATAGCTAAAGTCCCCAATTTTTTTTGTAAGCTTTATATTTATTTTATCTAATTTTGATTTTTGTTAAATTTTGGATACCGGCTCCAAATTTCCCCCAATATTTAAATTGAGGTTAGTTGCACTCAAAGCCAGTAAATGAATGGGTTGACATTTTTAAAAATTGGAAAAAATGCAATAAAATATAATGCAAATAAGCTGAAAATTTCAAATCCATTAATTCGCGCAGAAGTTATTAAACAAAACATTTGGCCAATCGGCTAACCACGTGACCAGCAACGCAAAACAAATTGTTTTTCTATACATGTGCACACATACACACATACACATCTAGCATCTAGCAAATTCTCAAACCCGCAAGTTTTAGTGTACGTATTTCCAATAGATGGCGCTATAATTTGCTAATTATCAGCTGTTCAATAAATCGAAGCAGGGATGGCACTATTCTATCGAACCACAGATGGCGCTATTTGCTAAACAATTGAAAATATTTTTTTTTTTTTTGTGTTTGTGTTTTTTTTTTTTGTATTTTTTAAAAAGGCGGGGGTAGGGGGGGTTGGGGGGTTTTGGGGCGGGACCGGGGATAAGTTTTTTCTTTCTTTTTAAAAATATTTTTAGAAAAGAAGATAGTTTGGCAATCCCCTGTAAATAAAAATGTCAGATCCCCCACCTTTTTATATAGAGGGATAATGAAAGACTCTTTCCAAATAGACGGGAACACAGAGGTTTCCAGAGATAAGTTAAAAATCTTTGGGAAAGGTAGCTGAAGGGAGTTTCAGCATTGCTTTATAATACAACTAGGAATATTATCAGCTCAGGCGAGTAGGAAGATTTCATTGACTGAATGGTTGAAATCAGAGATTCAAGGAAAATATTGGTAGCGTGAATAGTATTTGTAGAAGAGATATAATAAGGGTAAGAAGTTTTCAAGGGATCAACAGATGAGTAAGTTGATTGGAAGAAATCAGCAAAAAGATCAGAGGAATCATGATCATTGTAAGAATTGATAGACTTAAGAAAAAAAATTAAGAGTGCGCTAGTCGAGACTGATCGCCTAAGAGATCCCCTGAACCAACGATTCCTAAGAACCTAAGAACATTCTCCGTTACTTTTGTATGTAGCAAGCAATACATACACACACACAGACGCACGCACAAGAACACACACAGACGCACGCACAAGCACACAATCTGCTAACTGGGCATTATAACTCAGCAGCTTCGTGCTTTAGTAATTTGGGGCGAAGGGGGCGTGGCATCCAAAATTTAATAAAAACAGAAATTGCGTAACACTAAATGCAAAATTTGAAGACTCTAGCAATAAAGATGAATTTAATAGAGTTTTATAACTAAATGAAGTTATCCGTTTTTAATCGATAACATTAAAACGATGATAGTTACCGACTATTTGAAGCAAACTCTATCGAATCGTGCTATACACGAACCTCCAAATAAATTTCAAGTCTCGAGCTCTTGTAGGTTCTGAGAACGACGCGTTCATACATACGGACAGACGAACGGACAGACGGACAGACGGACGGACGTACGGACGGACGGACAGACGGACATGGCTATATCAACTCGGCTTGTCACACTGATCAAGAATATATATACACTTCACGGGGTCTGCCACGCCTCCTTCTGCCTGTTACATACATTTCAACAAAAACATTATACCCTGATTTCCCATTTTCAATGGGTTCAGGGTATAAAAAGAGGAACAAACAAAATAACAATCACGAAGAAACTCTGTCAGAAACACTCCTTACATATAGTAATGCTATACATTCATCCACAAAATTCACACTTATCGAACTTTTTACTGGACGTACCCACATATTTAAGGAAACAATCAAATATGACACTGAACACGAATATTTACAAAAGTTAAACACTTACCAATCAAAATTATACGACGAACTAAAAAGAATACTACAAATTAATACTAAAAACAGACTAGACAAACTCAACGCGGACAGGAAAACTCAAAAACCATTGTCCACTAATAATGCCATATACATAAAAGAAAATCGAAGAAATAAATGAACACCAAGATTTTCTAAACACAAAGTCCTACGAGACAATGGTAATACACTAATTACCACACGTTTACAAAAAATCCATAAATCCAAAATAAGAAAAAATGATAACAAAACCAACCATTGACATATTTTTGTAACACATGCTAGCAAAACCTCTCACTATTTAAAAACTACCTGAAAAAAAAATTTATTATAATGTATACTAGACGAATAATAATAGTTGTAAAATCAAAGTAAATATCAAAACAATTAAACGACTCAAGGACTCACTATCATAAAGGATCAGGATAGAGGATCACACACAACAACATATTCCCGGATTATGGACATCTTTATGTGTTGAGTTGGTCTCGGCAGCCCCTACCTCGCAAATCACAACCAGAAGAACTACCAACTACGCTCAAGACAAACAACTGAAACCAACGAACTTAAGTTGTTATGCCATTCGCTTCGCTTTGGGGAGGGAGTAGTTACCAACCCAACACCGCACACCATTTTCTTCCTCTACACCATCGCAGACTCAAGAGACCAGACTGCGTACTTAGAATAATTTATATGCTTAGATCTAAGAAAAGACATAAGAAATAAATCAGTAGAGAACTAACATTCAAACTGATCAGACGTTCTTTATTTCAAGACGGTTCTGCATATACTATGTATAAAACACATATATACACATACATACATATATCGCCGCTAGGCAGCAAAGTACATACACATGTACCGTATTACGCCAGCAAACAGCTCCCACTGCTAATTCGTGCGCCTGTGTGTGTGTGTATTGTTCCCTAGTCGAGCGGTCTCGACTACAGTTTTCTTACTTGTTTTGCTCAGTAGTAGCCAATAAGTAATGCGAATATTAGTATTTTGTTCCATTTCAGGTAGCCTGGTTGGACTTGATGGCAGCATATCGTTAGTGTCGTCGTCAGTTGGTAAGTCTTTGTTCGGTTGTGTGCATGCTTATAAATGTAAATTATTCATTTCAGCATACATCGTTGGCACTCGATTGGCGGATGCTTAACACCTGGCCTGGATGTGGGAGCAGATCCTGGCGGCATCAGGATGGTGCCCGCTAGTCGTCTGATATATTTTTCCAAATATTTTTTTTTTTTGCGTATTCGTGTATTAGCCAATAAGTAATGTGTATGTTACTATTTTCTTCAATTTAAAGAAGATTGGTTTGACTTGATGGCAGCATATCGTCAGCGTCCTCGTCTGTTGGTAAGTCTGTGTTAGCTTGTGTGTATGCTTATTAATGTAAATTCAACACCTCGTCTAGACGTGGCAGTAAAATTTGAAGACTCTAACTATAAAGATGAATTAAATAACATTTTATAACTAAATGAAGATATCGGTTTTTAATCGATAACATTAAAACTCGATCGAATCGTGCTATACACGGACCTCCAAAAAATTTCAAGTCTCTAGCTCTTATGTCTTCTGAGATCCACGCGTTCAAACATACGGACAGATGGACCGGGCTAAATTCATACGTCGTGTCTCCCTGATCAAGAATATATATACTTTATGGAGTCTGCCATACCTTCTTCTGCCTGTTACATAATTTTCACAAAAACAATATACCCTGATTTCCCATTTTCAATGGGTTCAGGATATAAAAAGTGGTAGGTAAACTAGAAGACTTACTGTTCATTACAAGCAACACATACACACACAGGCGCACGCACACACAAGCGCAAGTAGCTGCGTCAGCTATTCTTTGGCTGCTATTTGCATGGCAATGTAATGGGAAATTAAATGTTTAATAACTTTTTTTCTAGAGCAATGATTTTGATCAAACTTGTTGGGCGTGATCATGTCATCCATATGTATGTATGTGCCAAAGCACATCTCTAGTATTTGATATACGGGACTTAAAAATATGAGGCGAATGGGGCGTGGCATCCAAAATTTAACAAAAACCGAAATTGCGTAAGGCCTAGCTAAAAAGATGAATTAGATAGAATTTTATAGCTGAATTTAGATTTTCGTTTTTAATCGATAACAATAAGACGATAACAGTTATCGAATTTCTGAAACAAACACGATATGCGCGCCCTATACAGGGACCTACAAAAAATTTGAAGTCTCTAGCTATTGTAAGTTCTGAGATCGACTCATTCATATATACGGACAGACAGACGGACAGACGGACAGACAGACTGACAGACAGACAGACAGACGAAAACGGCTAAATCGACTAGGATTGTCTCCCTGATCAAGAATATATATACTTTATGGGGTCTGCCACACCTCCTTCTGCCTGTTACATAAATTTCAACAAAAACATTATACCCTGATTTCCCATTTTCAATGGGTTCAGGGTATAAAAAGTGGAAGGTAAACTAGAAGACTTACGTTTCAAATTTACAAAGGAACAAACATTTTTAGGGTCACGAGCGAACTACCTTTTGCAACGCATAAGATAATTCTCAGATCAACGGGAATTTAAAATGTTAAAATTCGACTTGGCTATGGAATGTTTCTTAAATTAGAAAGCGTCTGAGTAAACCATGGAGGTTTATAGAAAAATGCACAGGGAGACACATAAGAACACACTCATCAATAAGAGAGTTTAAAATTTTATAGAAAATAGTTGTTGCACAATTAACATCAACTGAATCATATAATTTAGGCCAATCTGTTGCACTAATCAGTTGTTTAGGCACAGCAAAATTGCACTTACATATTATAACAACGACGTTTTGATGGAGTAGGTTCACAAATTGGAGGAGTGCTTCGGGACAGAGATTCCTCCAATGTAGAATGGTAAATATCCTCAGGTAAACAAAAAGGGGGTGATCTAGAAACATTAATGCATGAGTCATCATTAATAAAAACCAGATCAAGCAATCGATTCAGATGATTTGTGATTGAATTCATCTGAGACATAGAAATAGAAAGTAATTCATCAAAGAAAAAAATGATCAATTGTAGGAATAAGGGAACTTGAACTAGGATTAGAGATCCAAGAAGTGTTCGGTATATTAAAGTCACTGAACACCAAAAAGAAATCATCATCCTTTACATGTCCATAAATTTCTTTAATGCAACTCATTTGTTGCGAATTAACTTGAACGTCAGAAGAGGGGGGAGTATATGAACAAGTAATAAAAACGGAGCAAGACTTAAAAGTTAGTTTAACAGCAACTATCTCGACATCACGAGATGCTGAAAAAATAAATGGTTCGGATAGGATATTAGATTTAACACCTGTCCTGACAAAAGGGCTCGTAATATACACCGTTCTTAAAAAAAAGGAACTTGAGGTCTTCAACCAGCAGCTTGCCAACAACGTAGTCTTTTTAGTACTGCTTTATTATAACTCCAAACTTAAGCTTGTGGGCAGAGAGCTAGTACAGGGACCCGAACAGCTAGCGAGAGCACTCGCTCCCGCTCTCCTCGCTCTTGGGCTGCTCTTTACAGTAGCCTAATTAATTCCATGCACTTATATATATCTGTTGCATAATATTATGCCCAGTCAAATGACTGAACATCGGCCGCATTGAAAAGCTGCAAGGCTTCAACTTCAATTTACACTTAAACTAACGTAAGCAATAGGCAAGGGTGCAATGCGGTGAATTAGGCGTTGATATGTGCCCGATTTGGTCTTTGTGACCAACACACGCACCCTATCATCTCCGCCGGGTATCGCTTCGGTCACCACGCCGAGCATCCACTGCTGAGGCGGGAGCGTTGCCCTCTCCCACGAGGAGAGGCGCGTTTGGGCGTTGCGCCGGCCAGCAGATGAGCCGGAGTGAGCACCTCGTTATCGCTTGGGTTGCTGCTGGGAGCGACGATCGGCCGCCAATTGAGGATGGCCTCCAACTCGACGAGCAGCGTTGCCAACTATTACTGGCGCAGCACTGCGCTGCCAATTGACTTGAGCAACCGGCCTTTCGCCGACTTCACCGCTGCTTCCCCACAGGCCACCGAAATGCAGTGCTCGTGGGGGAAATGAAAACAAACTTCATTCCCCGTTCCGCAGCATACGCTTGGATCAAAGCTGAGCTAACGCTGAAATTGGCCACAAGGTCTGCCAACGTGCGCGCCGCACCCACGAAGTTGGTGGCATTGTCGCAGTATAGCTTCCTGACAAGCTTCCATTATAACGAGCGCTT